>JARQOC010000001.1:516010841-516036214 GCA_033576535.1 Allobates femoralis
TTGTTTAATTGCAGCCATTTGGTAAATTTAAAAAAGTTCATTTTTTTCTGATTGGATTGGGTGGAGCTTAGCTGAGCTGGAGATGTGACGTCAGTGACAGTTGACAGCAGTCAGTCAGACGGTGTGAGGAGAGCAGAGAGAACGGATGCAGCAGAGCCTGCAGCTCTGAGAGGAGGGTCCCTCAACTTTAAGGAGGTAACCTAGATGCAGAGGGGACACCCCAGGCTTGGTGACAGCCGTCTGGAGTGTCCAGGTCACCACCAGTATACCGGAACTGAGGTAGTTTGCAAGGTTTATCCCAAACTACTGACCGGCAGGCTGTGGGCCTGACAATAAGGAGCTACAGCACCCATCAAGAAGTCTAACATCTGTCCTATAGCCGGGTTCAAGACGCTGACAAGTACAGAGACTTTAGGCAACAGACCCTGAGGACAAGAGATCGGACTTAAGAGTGAAGGGAGCCATAGAGCCCTAAGGAACAGGACCTGGAAAGTGACAAGAAAAGTACCTCTGTCAGACTCTGTAGTGAACCCCCGAAACCTGTGGCAGCAAATCTCCAGTAAACTAAACTGTACCGTGTACCCATATTGAACAAGCTGGTACCAGTAAAAGATCTGTTTGAGCTAATCTGGACTCTGACTCTATTTAATCTGTCACCTGGGAAATCTCTACAGCACCTGAGAAATAAGGACAACTACTCCTCTCATTCACCACGCTGTCCTGAGGTAAAGCTCCACCTGTGGGGAGCTGTACTACCCAAAGCTGCATCACCATCACCTCAGCGGCTGGCTGCAGCGCTGGTAACCCCATTACCAGGTACCACAGGTGGCGTTACATACAATTCCCCATCCCAAACAGTTGTCCCCTCAGCCATTGAGTGTCCAGGGCACGGGAACGGCACCCTACCAGCTGTGATCCCCACTGAAGTAGCAACCTGTCCCGGTATCCGAGTACTTCCTACCAGGGTGGATTTGATTTAAATCTAACTGATTTAAATCACGATTTAAATCACTAGTCAGTAAGGCTTGATTTAAATCAGTGATTTAAATCAAAGTTTCTACCTAAACTAGTTCTTGCTACTTTAACATGCAAGTAGATGAAGATTTTTAGAATCACTTTTTATATTTCTTTATTCTCCCCAGTTTAATGGGTTAATCATTCATATTTGGACACCACTGTTCTGTTGTACTTAGGAAGGAGAAAAATAATCCTGACCTTAATAACAATTTAAATAGATTTATTCAACTGAAACAATAACAACATTACAGCATAAGTTATTTGCTTAAACAAACATCCATGTTTGTTAACTAATTTGGCTAAACAAAATATATATATATTTTAAGAAACTTAGACTGTCAGCCCAGCCGACACATGAAAAACTTAAATACTACTGTCCCTGCTGTCCTCTGTAGCTCACTTGTCGTCATCTTCATCATCATCATCATCTTTGTTCCTATTCATAATCTGGAAAAGAAAAACAAGCTTTCCTGATTTATTGGGTCCCAACCAATTTCTCAATTTAGAATGAATTGAGTCCAAAGGAAGAGAATATTCTTTCAACGACTGCAGAAGAAGCTACTGCTGTTAAAAGTGAAATCATTACTTGAACAGTCTCTAAATCCAAGCGCTTAAGTGACTTCCACCAGTTTACTGGTGTGACCTTCCTTAAAATATCTTCAGCAAACATATATTTCTTGAATGGTTCCCCCTTAGCTCTGAAGTTTATTATAGTTGGCATTAAAGATGGATGATTGCTGGATACCCATGTCATAGCTAACTCCTCTTCCTCAGCACTTAGGTTTTGACCCTGATATTGGATATTGACAATATTTGCCAAAAAATGAGCCGGAGTCAGTGCTTGTCCCATTCGTTTGTTTACTGCTTGTAATTTAATTCTGTCCATGTGTAGTTCTGTTTTTAAGTGTTCACTCAGTTCCTTCCAAATTTCAACAGCATCCGCAATAAAACAGCTATTTTTCTGTATTTTGTTTAAAGCTTGAGAGATGGGTTTCAGGAAGCTCAACATATGTTCAACATTTCTCTTAAGCCCAATGTTGAGGATTTTGGCCGTGACAGTGCCATCTATTTTATCTCGATTTTCTTCACAAAGTGTCATCAGAATAGGCCAGTTTTTGATATACTGCTCAAAACAGTCCACCACAGAGTTCCATCTAACATCTTGTGGTAGCGTTAGCTTGGTTCCGCCCATCCTTTTCACAGTTGCTGCAGCAAAATGATTATTACGGAAGTATTTAGCAATTTCAACAACATTAGCCTTTATTTCTGGAACACTTAAGTCTTTGGCTAAGAGGTGCAGCAAATGAGCACTGCAACCATATGTTATTAGCAGCTTTGTATTCCCTCCCTGCTCTTCTAAATCTCTTCTCATCTTGGATACATTTGCAGTATTGTCAGTGACCAAACTGCGTACTAGACATTTGAATTTTTGTTCACATGTCGTTATAGCTTTTACTGCCACTTCTTGTAAGTATTCTGCTGTGTGTGCATTTCCTGACGTATCAGTTGTTTGTGCAAGGAAGACTTTACCTTCTTCTGTTGTTATACAAGCACATACAATAGGATCATTGTGGACATTACTCCACCCATCAATACTTAGGTTAACAATTTTACCCTCCAAAGCTGTTGCACATTTGCTCCATTTCTCTGTCATACACTTGATCCAGCAGTTTCCCTGCAACATCAGCTCTGCTGGGTGGACTGTATCCTGGTCTCAGTGAATGAACCATATTAATGAAATGTGGGTTCTCAGTCAGACGGAAAGAAGAGTTTGTTGCATAAATAAACTGGGCAATTTTTTCATCAATCAACTCTTTTTCTAATCTGCTAGTTCTTATCACAAACCTATCTATGGTGGTTCCAGGAGGTAAAGGTTTTTTCTTCCTTTTGGGTGATGGTGATATGTGGCTGTGGGTGTCTGATGATGCTGCTGCTGCTAATGAAGCACTATCCTGGATGGATAACTCTGAAACTGTAGAACAGGATGATGGTGATCTTGGAGGTGGATTGTTTCCAGAATCCATGAATTCCCCTAAACAAAAACAGTCAATGCTGTTATTTTATTGTTTATTATACAATTTCTGCTTATTGTACACAACACATCACTGCCCCTGCCCCAAAAGGAATATTTGTTTTTCTTCATAACTGTACCAAATGACAGTAACATGCAGTAATAATAAGAAATATAATTTTTCTCACACATGACAGTTCAGTCTTTAGAAATAGGATTCAATAAAAATGTTTACCAACCTGAAGATCCTGCCTGTTCAGAAGTGTTTCCTTGGTCATCTTCATCACCGCACTTCTCATGATGTTGCCTCATTCGCGCCACCAGGCCTTGCATCTCTTTGTTGCATCGTTTGCATTTTGCACGCATGCCTGCCTTACCGATAGGCGAAGGAGCTTCATTAACATATTCCCAAACTGGGTCTCTTTTACGGCCTGCTGCCATTATAAGGAAAGAATGTAATAAACCTCAGATCGTACACACAAACAGATCCAGACTTGTCTGTCTTTGGCTATGCTGCAGTATTGTGCTCAAAGTTTCACTTTCATTTTCTTGTCTGCTTGCCCTTCCTCTCTCCTCACATTAGATTCACATTCTTCTTGTGTTGTGCAGATCTATTCCACTCCAAACAATCAGAAACATATTGTCTAACTTCTTGGACTTGGCACTGAAGGGGTTGATTCTGTATTCATAGGTTTGTAGAACAATAGGATTAAGGTCTTTTTCTCAACTCTGTTCATGTTGTAACATTTTTGCCGTGAAGAAGAGGCTGGGACCTCTGCGGAGTCAAATTCAGTTTTGAGAACTGCGTAAGTAAAGCGAGCGTCTGTGATAATATAGGAGAGAAACTGCCCACTAATCCTACAGAAACCTCTGGAAGAGCATGGCATTGTGAATGTTACACATATACAGCCTTTATTCTACTGAGTTAAACAACTCAGCTTTATCTCATGATGGAAGAACCTTTGGATGGTAAAATATTTTCCTCAAAAAGCAGTTTATTGAAAAAAATCCAATTTAAATAAAAAAAATCAGATTTTTTTGATTTTTAAAAAAAAAACATTGATTTTTATCCACCCTGCTTCCTACCCTGTCAACCGACTCAACAGCTATTTGTAAGTGTAGTCTGGAGCCCCCTATAACAGCAGTCTGGATGTGTAGTCTGGAGCACCTCCTATAACAGCAGGCTAGATGTGTAGTCTGGAGCCCCCATAACAGCAGTCTGGATGTGTAGTCTGGAACACCTCCTATAACAGCAGGCTGGATGTGTAGTCTGGAGCACCCCCTATAACAGTAGTCTGGATGTATAGCCTGGAGCACCTCCTATTACAGAAGTCTGGATGTGTAATCTTGAGCACCTGCTATAACAGCAGTCTGGATGTGTAGTCTGGAGCACCTGCTATAACAGCAGGCTAGATGTGTAGTCTGGAGCCCCCATAACAGCAGTCTGGATGTGTAGTCTGGAACACCTCCTATAACAGCAGTCTGGATGTGTAGTCTGGAGTACCCCCTATAACAGTAGTCTGGATGTACAGCCTGGAGCACCACCTATTACAGAAGTCTAGATGTGTAATCTTGAGCACCTGCTATAACAGCAGTCTGGATGTGTTGCCTGTAGCACCTCCTATAACTGCAGTCTGGATGTGTAGTCTAGAACACCTCTTATAACAGCAGTCTGGATTTGTAGTCTGCAGCACCCCCTATAACAGTAGTCTGGATGTGTAGTCTGGAGCACCCTCTATAACAGCTATGTGGAAGTGTAGTTTGCATCATGCCTTCAGTCTAGTTATGCAGTTACTGCCTGTAACAAGTTGTCTAGGTAGTCTCATTTGCCCATTATTACAGCAGTTTTGCCATTTACTCTAAACTATCCAATGTGTAATTCTGTCGTTTACTGAAACTACAATTATTTCTTTACTGTAATTATCTTGTTTACTGAACATGTGGTGTTAGCCGTGCTGCCAATATAAGATTCTCTGATATCTTTTTCTACTCTCTTAAAGGAGTGGTCCAAAACTAACATTTATTTTAATCCTAAATGTATATTTAATGTATTAATCTAATATACCTTAATTTAAAAGCCCATATTGTCCCCTCACTTCTCTAACTGCTTTCTTTTTTTACCTCTTTCCTGTTTGATGGTGCTTGGTTTGATTATCCCAGCATGCATTGGGTTTGTTAAATGAGACATCATCAGGGGGCAGAGGCTGTCATCACTGCCGCAGCTTCTGGCCCCACCCTGAAACAAGGAGTCATCGGTGACGTCCTTTTCAAGGGTTGGGCTAGTCCTTTCTTCACTGAGCATGCATCATTTGACAGTTCCGACGTACGCTCAGTACAGCTCCCTTGTCACTCTTTAATGTTCTTTTCAATGCACAGTGACAGTTCGCTCCCTCGCTGGCTCTAATGAGTAGTGATAACCTGGCATGAGAGCACACTGTCAGTAGGATAAAACCCAGCGAGCAGGAAAAGCAGAGACCAGTCTGATCCCCCACAAGTAGTAGTGGTACAGCATATCTCAGCATGACTGAATTTGGGTTAGGGCCCTTTCACATCAGCGTTTTTTTCACCGCATCTGCCGCGTTTAACGCATAACCGCGACACTTGCGGCACACTTGCAGCAAGCCCCATGCAATGTCTATGGGGCTTGCGGTAAAGGTGCGGCAAGTGCTGTTTTGGCACTTGTGGCAGGTGCGGCCGCGAAAAAAAATGCTTTCAGCCGCGTTTTTTTTTTGCTGCCGCACCTGCCGCAAGTGCCAAGACCGCACTTGCCGCACCTGCCGCAAGTCCACCTATACATTGTATGGCGTTTACCACAACCGTGCCGCAAGTGCAGCCGGTATGCGGTAATCGCGGCAGATGCGTTTTTTTCACCGCATCCGCCGCGATTTGAAAAAAACACTGATGTGAAAGGGCCCTTAGTGGACAGTTCTTGGCGTTGACTTTCCACATGGCAAACCAGAATTAGGCCCCTTTCACATCAGCGTTTTTCGCTGAACGCGGCAGTTGCGGTAAAAAAAACCGCAACTGGCGCGATTACCGCATAACAGCCGCACTTGCGGTTCACTTGCGGCAAGCCCCATACAATGTCTATGGGGCTAGCGGCAAGTGCGGTATCGGCACTTGCGGCAGGTGCGGCCGCGAAAAAAACGCGGCATACCACAGAAAGAGAGAACTCACACAGGACAAAGTATTATAACCTTTTCTCTTACTTTTCAAAAGTGATTTTTTTCTGCAAAAGGGATGGCTAGAAATGATAAGAGGGGGTGCAGGGACAGGTCTAAAGATATGGGGGATCAGTTTCTGGGTTTAGGATCACTTTAAGGCAAGCCCCATAGACATTGTATGGGGCTTGCCGCAAGTGTGCCGCGATTCCGGCCGTTATGCGGTAATCACGGCAGTTGCGTTTTTTTCACCGCAACTGCCGCGATCAGCGCAAAACTCTGATGTGAAAGCAGCTGGTAAATTAAGATAAAATTTAATCAAACCTGTATAGCATAAATAGCGAAATATATGAACAAACAAATCTCCAATCTTCTGTAACCTCCTGTGAATCTACAGATGATATACTACACGGTCACATGCTGATTATAAAATTGCTGAGAGTAAGAGGAAGGTTTATACAAAATGCTGTGCCAGGACAAAGCAGGTAGAGGAGGTGAAGGTGGCCTCAAATTACTGGGAGAGGATACTGATCAACCCGATCCAGGCTGGGAGAGAATATAAAACAAGAGAACGTTTATAGGAATGAAGAGATACCATGCACCAAGAACCATGCATTTACATACTGTCCTCTATTTATATTGTATGTTATATATTAATGCATGTATAATCTAACTGTGCTTTTACATTCTGAAAAATAGCCTCTCATTCCCTAATTCACTTTTGCCGCACTCTTTGCTTTCTTGCCTTTCAATGATTGTAAAGCAGTTTTTTTTTAACAAGTTACCTTATCTGCTAAACCGTTTACGATCTTAGAGTTTTCTTTTATCAGGTTTATTGTACAGTTATTATGGACTCCAGTTTATCAGATACAGCTCCCAATCCCTTTCAATTTTTCATATGGTTGTTAGGGTATGTGCACACGATTAGTATTTACTGCAGCCATTATTGCATTAAAGAATAAATAAAGCTCCTTTCACATCAGCGGTATTGCAATTTTGCGTTAAATCCGGCAGATGTTGCTGCACCTGCCGGATCTACCGTGTAACGACCAACTTGCGACATTGGTCCGGCAAGCCCCATTTATTCTCTATGGAGCTTAAGGTCGGGTGCGGCAAGTACTGTATTGCCGAATCCGGCAGATCTGGCACTCGCGGCCACACAAAAAAAAAACACTGCTAGCGTTTTATATTTCTGACTTCAGAGGTTCAAAAGGAATATTATAGTTGTTCCAAGACAAGTCCTAGGGCCCTTCTTGGAACTTGGTCTGTTGGTTTGAAGGCCTAAATTTTACTTTAAAAAACTTGTGTAGAAGTTGTTCCTACAACAATCTTTTCCCTAATACTGCAGACAGGGCATATTTCTGGACTCTCATTGTATTACAATTACAAGGAGATGACATCCAAGGCTATGGATTATCTATGGTGGTGGGAGAAACAAGAGAAACAGGGGCGCAGATCTAAGTGCAGCGTATTTATTATTCCAAGTGCTATAAGGATTATAAATGCTCACCTTATACTGGTCTTTATAACAGGCTTATCTGACCAGATTTGGTCTCAGTTCTCCTTATGGTCTGCAGCCCCGTCCTGGATATGCAGCACACTTGTGGCTGTAAAGGGTCAGTTCATAGAAGAGAATCCAGGAGGAATGAAGGGCGCTCCCATTAGCAGGAAATCCAGGTTGTTTCATATATTTAAAAAAACCTTTTTAAATATATGAAACAACCTGGATTTCCTCCTAATGGGAGCGCCCTTCATTCCTCCTGGATTCTCTTCTATCAATTGTATTACAATTGAAACCTTTGTTAAAACTTTGTTGTAGGAATGAGAAGTCACCTAATTTTTGATACACCAAGCCAAAAAACACTTTGATTCTAGAATAACCCTTGTTGGTTCTCACACCTCTAGAAAGGAGAAGGGTTTTAACTATGTTGATAGCTCCATATTATTTAAAAAGGGGATAAGTCAACCTCTAAGTCAACCGATGAAGGCATTCTAGGTGAGGACAACATCAGCCATCCTGACTCACCAGATGAGGGATGATCAGTAGTCTCCAATACATTCCCCTGTTCATAACCATCAATGGTGTGAACCATGCCCTTTTGGGCCAAAATTGACATATAATTATCACTCAAACCTGCTCATTCTTGATCTTTTGCATTACGTAGGCAATCATCGATATTGATGGAACTATATTTGCTCAGCGGCATCTCCATGGTATCGACAGCGTAAAGTGTCGAAAGTCTGTCACTTTTGTACAAGGAGCAGAAATTATCTACCTTTTTATTCTCTCAAGTAGCCATCAATCCATCTAATGTTCCCCCAAAATGTAATAATTTAGTAATGTGACGGAAAATGCTTTGCTCTAAAGACCATGTCCATTGAAGGGGGGTTAGACAGCAACTTAGATTGTATGTCAGTCGTTTCAATCTGTTCTTTGTAGAGATAAAGATTGGTGCTACCTCCAGTGAGAGTGGTATAGATCTAGTACCTCACTGGTGATTTATATAGGATACTGTCAACTGATTGTCAGACATTATCCGTACGGCTTTTCCTTGGGTGGATGGATAAATGTGAAAGAGACTTCTCTGAACTTCTCTCTTCTCTGAACTTCTCTGAACTTCTCTCTTCTCTGAACTTCTCTCTTCTCTGAACTTCTCTCTTCTCTGAACTTCTCTCTTCTCTGAACTTCTCTCTTCTCCGAACATCTCTCTTCTCCAAACATCTCTCTTCTCCGAACATCTCTCTTCTCCGAACATCTCTCTTCTCTGAACATCTCTCTTCTCTGAACATCTCTCTTCTCTGAAAATCTCTCTTCTCTGAACATCTCTCTTCTCTGAACTTCTCTCTTCTCTCTGAGGTTGGATGACAAGAGTTTTTTCTCAAAGATCATGCACCCCTCACTCTCTAGCCATTCAAGTGGGCATCCCCAAACTGTCTGAAATACATCCGCTGCTATCTTTCTAAATATAGAGGGACCAAAGGGTGTGTAGGACTCCCATCCATGTAGACTCACAGACAGGAGTGCCCCATATGATATATCTGTATAAGGTAAAAGAAAAAAGATATTTTCCAACAAACCATCTGTACCTACAGGTAAAAAGAAGAATAACTACAAGGGAGGAAAAAATCCCCCTGAATTTTGCTGCTGCTATAGCATAATAAGGAAATTAAATTCTTTCTTCCTAAATGTTCAGTCGTAAGTACTCCCCAGCAGTTTGACTTTTCTTTGTGCAAAGCCTTCTTAGAGGTGCCGCTCACAGTGCATTGAGTGGCTGTGAGTGATGACTGTAATTCCTCCATGCACTCCCAAATGACTGAAAGCTAAAGGCTTCTGAGAGGAGTTAAGTGCATTTTTCCTGTATAGTCACATTTCAAGTTAAACAGCATATTAATTCTATATTGATAGGTTTCTTCAACATACTTCAATACTCGAGTATTGCAATCAAATGATTCCAGTTTCAAGTCCCCCAATGGAATTAAAGACAAAATAGAAGCTAATTTTAAAAAATTATATGAATAATAATAAAATTAAAAAAAATATAAGTTGAATTCATTCACCATTTTATTGGGCTTGAATATTTTTTCCTCTGCTTTTCAGTACATTATATGGTAAAATGAATAAGGTCACTCAAAATTACAGCTCTTCCTGGAAGAAATAAGTTCTGTTGATGGGAAAATAAAAAAGTTATTACTCTTGGCAGAAAGGTAGGAAAAAAGCACAAAAATGAAAAATCGGCAAGTCAAAAAAGGAGTTGATATGGTTAGGAGCCAGTTGCACATACATCTTGCCATACATTTGGCCACATGGGTGTTCCATTTGACATTTCAATAGAATATGCCATTAATATCTGGTAGACGAACAGTTGAGCAAGTTTATCTTAAGGGGTTGGCAAGAGAAGATCAATTATCACCTCTGCAATTGATATGATAACTTATAGATTGGCGAGGGTTTGATCTTTGGGTCACAAACCTTTTGGCGGAACAGGTTACTTTTATTACCATTAGACTGTTGTAGCAGTGCAAATGCACACAAAATATATGAGAGACCTGAAGCAATTTGCAAAAGAAGAGTGGTCCAAAATTCAAGTTGACGGGTGTAAGAAACTTGTTGATGGTTATAGGAAGTGATTTGTTTGCAGTTATTTATTCTAAAGGGTGTGCACCCAAATATTAAGTTGACGATGCCCACAATTTTGTCCAGCCCATTTGGGGATTTTGTGTCAAATTGGATTCAATTTGCCTTTTTCCCCCCCTCTGTCTTATTTTGTGGTGTTCCAATACACACACAGGAAATAGGCATGTGCATTATGAAATGTGTGATACAGGGGCGGACTGGCCCAGGTGGCAGGGGGGCAAGTGCCCCCTGGGCTGGTGGTATAGCCCTCATCTAGCCCTCATCTAGGGCCACCTCCCACAGAAATGGGCCGGCGGCGCTTATTGGCTGGCACTGTGAAAGTACACAGTCCTCCAAAAAAATCCGATAGCAAAGTCCACCAAAAAGTTCCGATAGCACACTTTCCTCCCCCCTCCCCCCGGTCCTCACCAGCCACCCGGAGTAAGTGTCGCCAGCCAGCCCCTGGTGTGATTGCAATATTTTTCTGGGAGGAATACTTAATTTTCTAGAAAAAAAATGTCAAGGGTGGACATTACTGTATAGTAGGTTTTTTGCTTCCCTGCTTCCAAGAGCCATAACTTTTTTATTTTTCCATTAATATGGACATATGATTGCTTCTTTTTTGCGGGACGAGTTGTACTTTCAGGTACAATAGTTTATTTTACCATATTGTGTACAGGAAAATTGGAAAAAAATTCCAAGTGCAGTGAAATTGCAAAAAAAGTGCAATTAAACATTTTTTGGGGGGGGGGGTTTTAGTTGCCATGACCACTATATGGTAAAACCGACATGACGGTGTGATGCCTCATTGCGAGTTTTGCATATAAAAACTTGATTTATTAAATTACTAGAGACATAGTATATACTAAATTACAAAAGACAAAAGATGCCACTATTACAAATGCACTAGCACTAAGGTACAGTGGAAATATCATACAATAGGATTGACAATCAATGCAAACCATAGGTGAAATAAACCCTTGTTTAGGGAATCACAGAAATGCCAATAAATCATCACAAAGTTGTAGACAGGCTGTACTGTGAAATACCACCCCCATGTATGGTTGCTGCTCAACTAGTGAGCTGATCGGTCCATAACTGTTAGAGGTCCAGATCCATACCAATAGTGCGTGTAGTGCAGGGAGGAGGGAACCCCCTTAGTACCAGACTCCTGACGTACGTTTCGCTTGGTTTCCTTGCTTGTTATCACGATTGCTTCATCAAGAGGAGTACCGCCGGTTGTAAACTCGCAGCTTATATCCCTAGTCAGCATGGTCACATGCTTTTACCCAGCCAGTGGAATCGCATATTGCGGCGCATGCGTACTCGCCGCGGTCGGCGACTCGCATCACTTCCGGCGCGACACGCAGCCCATTCACTCGCGCCGGAAAGGGTATCCCGGCAACGAGTAAACAAGCCGCGCTGAGTCGCGCCACAGCGATGGAGGTCCGACCCGGAAGAGAAGGCATGCGCACACGATCCACCAGCACTGAACTATAACAAGGAGAAGGGCCCCACACTTAAACAATGTAGCGAGCATAAACAAAAGAAGCATGCTCAGGATGCTGTGGTGGTCCATTCTCCAAGATGAAATGATGATGTTGTAGTATGCGACACAGGTTGAGGGATACAACTGCCGGCAAAGAAGAATAACAAAGACTTTAAAATCACAATAACCACATTACAAGACACATATAAACATGTACAAAGGGAAAAAAGAGGGAAAAGGGAACAATAAAAAACTCCCATTTCAAATGAACAAGGAGTCATGGTGATGGTCCAAAATACAGACTATATAGATTTGCGAGTATATATTATATATACATAGAACCCTACAAAAAGGGGGCGAAACTGGTTGTTTCATTAAGGCCTTTAGGGACTACCGTATCCAGTGTAATAATCCACTTTAATTCCCGTTGGGCTAATAGTCTCTGAAGATTACCCCCCGAATACCTCCATGAATTTGATCTATCCCCTTTGCTTTCAATGAACTAGGGTTACAGTCATGATGGTAATAAAAATGGCGAGGTAAAGTCTTCAGGGAGGGAACATCTTTTTCTTCAATCTTTTTGGCTGCACCAATCTCCCTTACATGCTCCCTAATTCTAACCCTCAGTTCCCTGGTCGTGAGTCCCACATAAATCCTGCCACAGCCACAGGTCAAATAATATATGACATGTGTGCTGCTGCAGGAGATATGCTGATTGATTTTATATGTTCTCAGGCCATCACTGGAGGTGAATTCTGAGCTGCGACAGAGATTGGGGCATGTAGCACAGTCGCCGCACGGGAAGAACCCACTCCGAGGGGGGCCCACTCCGAAAATCCTCGGTGTTTTGGCTATGTAGTGACTATGCACCAGTATATCCTTTAAGTTAGAGGATCGCCTGGATGTCATTAGAGGATTCTCCGAAAGGGCATCACTCAGAGCGGGCTCAGATTGCAACACCGGCCAGTGTCTTTTTAGTATTCGCCTCATGGTCTCCCATTCATGATTGTAGGTCGAGATATACCTGGTCTCTCCAAACGCTCCATCCAGCCTCTTATTCTTTTCAGAAGAGAGGAGGAGAGCATCACGTTTAGTATACTTGGCCCTTAAGTAGCCTTTCTTGATGGCTCTGTGGCTATACCCTCTCTGCCTAAATCTTTCACTTAAATCCGTTGATTGCCTTTCAAAGTTTGCCTCGGTGGAGCAGATTCGCCTCATCCTCAGAAATTGTCCAACCGGGATTGCTTTAATAGTAGACTGAGTGTGGGCAGACGAGGCGTGCAGTAAAGCGTTTACAGATGTCTCTTTCCTGAAGACATCCGTCTGCACCAACCCCCGCCTACCCACCTCAATCTTGATATCAAGAAAATCAATGCACGTTTTGCTATATTTATATGTGTTTTAGACAAAAATAACCGAATAGGTACTAAATATCAAAATAGAAAAACTCACCAAAATTGGTCGCTTTTTTTACCCCTTGCATCTAGCAGGTGGCTGCAGATTCCCCCAGGAGGTAGTACATGCGTCTAGACACCGGTACACAGACCCCTGCAACCTATAACATGGGGGCGGTTTGTAGCAACCAGCGACCATCCATGTATGCAGGGAGAGGCTGGTGGTGAATGCAGACACATGGACACCATTAGGCCCCTGCCACACTCAGGTGTTACATAGTGTCTGAGCAGCCTATTGGTGACGCCTTCTATTAGACCGGGCGGGCTGTTCAGCACTGATATATGCAACACAGTGACAGACGCCCCCTAGAGGAAAACAACCTCAACTGCAAAAGATAAAAAGATGCAGGTTGACACTAAGATAAAGATGTAAGGTGTCAGTTGGTATTATGGCGCCAGAATATCGTAAGCTCGTGACCCACCGTCAAGGGCCCTTACACTCACGAGTACCTAGCCACATGTATAACACATGTATAATTTAGCTTTAGACAAAAATAACCGAATAGGTACTAAATATCAAAATAGAAAAACTCACCAAAATTGGTCGCTTTTTTTACCCCTTGCATCTAGCAGGTGGCTGCAGATTCCCCAGGAGGTAGTACATGCGTCTAGACACCGGTACACAGACCCCTGCAACCTATAACATGGGGGCGGTTTGTAGCAACCAGCGACCATCCATGTATGCAGGGAGAGGCTGGTGGTGAATGCAGACACATGGACACCATTAGGCCCCTGCCACACTCAGGTGTTACATAGTGTCTGAGCAGCCTATTGGTGACGCCTCCTATTAGACCGGGCGGGCTGTTCAGCACTGATATATGCAACACGGTTCCATGACAATTGTGTACAAGATAATTGTGTACGGACAATTGTGTACAGACAATTGTGTACAGGGCAATTGTGTCCAAGGACAATTGTGTACAAGGACAATTGTGTACAGGGCAATTGTGTACAAGGCAATTGTGTACAAGGCAATTGTGTACGGACAATAGTGTACAAGGCAATTGTGTACGGACAATTGTGTACAAGGCAATTGTGTACGGACAATTGTGTACAAGGCAATTGTGTACGGACAATTGTGTACAAGGACAATTGTGTACGGACAATTGTGTACGGACAATTGTGTACAAGGACAATTGTGTACGGACAATTGTGTACAAGGCAATTGTGTACGGACAATTGTGTACAAGGCAATTGTGTACGGACAATTGTGTACGGACAATTGTGTACAAGGACAATTGTGTACGGACAATTGTGTACAAGGCAATTGTGTACGGACAATTGTGTACAGACAATTGTGTACAAGTGTGTACAAGGCAATTGTGTACGGACAATTGTGTACAAGGCAATTGTGTACAAGGCGATTGTGTACGGACAATTGTGTACAAGGCAATTGTGTACAAGGCAATTGTGTGCGGACAATTGTGTACAAGGCAATTGTGTACAAGGCAATTGTGTACGGACAATTGTGTACAAGGCAATTGTGTACGGACAATTGTGTACAAGGCAATTGTGTACGGACAATTGTGTACAAGGCAATTGTGTACGGACAATTGTGTACGGACAATTGTGTACAAGGACAATTGTGTACGGACAATTGGTTGGACCAGTCTTGTTTGGCAGCAGGCAGTAGATCAGGGGAGGATAGGAGTTGCCGACTTTTGCATGGAGAGAATACAGCTGAAAGAACATGGTTGGCACCACCTTGAACGTTCCATCGCCAAACCATGTCTCTCCTCTTTCGAAATAAGGCAACAGTTCATTGCTACCAATGGCAAGAATCCTGTGGGGGTCATCTCTTGCAGAGTCATATAAAATGATGTCGCTGTATTCCTGGGGGATAGCAAAATTGATGCTTTGAGGAGGAGTCAGCATGGTGTTTGCTCGCTGCCTGACCCGACGTGTATTTCGCTCAACGTCACTTCGCTTGGGCATTCGAGACAACACGTCATCAGACCTGTCTCGAAGAACCTGTCCAACAATGCTTCTAGTAGATGCTTGAGAGCTGATTGCTTCTTGCCTCAGAGCAGCCATTGTAGCTCTGGCTTCAGCTTGAACTGGATCTGCAGAGTGACTGTGCTCAGTCGGCTGTTTAACAATCGCGGCTCCAGATGTGTGCATGCGTGCGGGACACTTGAATTTGTTGACTTGCCTGCACCGCCATTCTTTGATGCTGTCATCACGTGTCCTGTGCAGGATATACTCGTGTCCCCCAAGCCTAAGGACATCTTTGTCTTTTTCAGACTTGCTCATAGTAAAAGTCATGGTGAAAGTTGCAAGGGGTGAGTAATGAAACTGAAAGTAAGCGTCATTGTGAAAGTGGCCTGTACAAGTGGCCTGTACACAAATAATTGCCTTGTACACAATTGTCCGTACACAATTGCCTTGTACACACTTGTACACAATTGTCTGTACACAATTGTCCGTACACAATTGCCTTGTACACAATTGTCCGTACACAATTGCGTTGTACACAATCGTCCGTACACAATTGCCTTGTACACACTTGTACACAATTGTCTGTACACAATTGTCCGTACACAATTGCCTTGTACACAATTGTCCGTACACAATTGCCTTGTACACAATTGCCTTGTACACAATTGTCCGTACACAATTGCCTTGTACACAATTGCCTTGTACACAATTGTCCGTACACAATTGCCTTGTACACAATTGTCCGTACACAATTGCCTTGTACACAATTGTCCGTACACAATTGCCTTGTACACAATTGCCTTGTACACAATTGCCCTGTACACAATTGTCCTTGTACACAATTGTCCTTGGACACAATTGCCCTGTACACAATTGTCTGTACACAATTGTCCGTACACAATTATCTTGTACACAATTGTCCTGTCACCATGCAACACAGTGACAGACGCCCCCTAGAGGAAAACAACCTCAACTGCAAAAGATAAAAAGATGCAGGTTGACACTAAGATAAAGATGTAAGGTGTCAGTTGGTATTATGGCGCCAGAATATCGTAAGCTCGTGACCCACCGTCAAGGGCCCTTACACTCACGAGTACCTAGCCACATGTATAACACATGTATAATTTAGCTTTAGACAAAAATAACCGAATAGGTACTAAATATCAAAATAGAAAAACTCACCAAAATTGGTCGCTTTTTTTACCCCTTGCATCTAGCAGGTGGCTGCAGATTCCCCCAGGAGGTAGTACATGCGTCTAGACACCGGTACACAGACCCCTGCAACCTATAACATGGGGGCGGTTTGTAGCAACCAGCGACCATCCATGTATGCAGGGAGAGGCTGGTGGTGAATGCAGACACATGGACACCATTAGGCCCCTGCCACACTCAGGTGTTACATAGTGTCTGAGCAGCCTATTGGTGACGCCTCCTATTAGACCGGGCGGGCTGTTCAGCACTGATATATGCAGCACAGTGACAGACGCCCCCTAGAGGAAAACAACCTCAACTGCAAAAGATAAAAAGATGCAGGTTGACACTAAGATAAAGATGTAAGGTGTCAGTTGGTATTATGGCGCCAGAATATCGTAAGCTCGTGACCCACCGTCAAGGGCCCTTACACTCACGAGTACCTAGCCACATGTATAACACATGTATAATTTAGCTTTAGACAAAAATAACCGAATAGGTACTAAATATCAAAATAGAAAAACTCACCAAAATTGGTCGCTTTTTTTACCCCTTGCATCTAGCAGGTGGCTGCAGATTCCCCCAGGAGGTAGTACATGCGTCTAGACACCGGTACACAGACCCCTGCAACCTATAACATGGGGGCGGTTTGTAGCAACCAGCGACCATCCATGTATGCAGGGAGAGGCTGGTGGTGAATGCAGACACATGGACACCATTAGGCCCCTGCCACACTCAGGTGTTACATAGTGTCTGAGCAGCCTATTGGTGACGCCTCCTATTAGACCGGGCGGGCTGTTCAGCACTGATATATGCAACACAGTGACAGACGCCCCCTAGAGGAAAACAACCTCAACTGCAAAAGATAAAAAGATGCAGGTTGACACTAAGATAAAGATGTAAGGTGTCAGTTGGTATTATGGCGCCAGAATATCGTAAGCTCGTGACCCACCGTCAAGGGCCCTTACACTCACGAGTACCTAGCCACATGTATAACACATGTATAATTTAGCTTTAGACAAAAATAACCGAATAGGTACTAAATATCAAAATAGAAAAACTCACCAAAATTGGTCGCTTTTTTTACCCCTTGCATCTAGCAGGTGGCTGCAGATTCCCCCAGGAGGTAGTACATGCGTCTAGACACCGGTACACAGACCCCTGCAACCTATAACATGGGGGCGGTTTGTAGCAACCAGCGACCATCCATGTATGCAGGGAGAGGCTGGTGGTGAATGCAGACACATGGACACCATTAGGCCCCTGCCACACTCAGGTGTTACATAGTGTCTGAGCAGCCTATTGGTGACGCCTCCTATTAGACCGGGCGGGCTGTTCAGCACTGATATATGCAACACAGTGACAGACGCCCCCTAGAGGAAAACAACCTCAACTGCAAAAGATAAAAAGATGCAGGTTGACACTAAGATAAAGATGTAAGGTGTCAGTTGGTATTATGGCGCCAGAATATCGTAAGCTCGTGACCCACCGTCAAGGGCCCTTACACTCACGAGTACCTAGCCACATGTATAACACATGTATAATTTAGCTTTAGACAAAAATAACCGAATAGGTACTAAATATCAAAATAGAAAAACTCACCAAAATTGGTCGCTTTTTTTACCCCTTGCATCTAGCAGGTGGCTGCAGATTCCCCCAGGAGGTAGTACATGCGTCTAGACACCGGTACACAGACCCCTGCAACCTATAACATGGGGGCGGTTTGTAGCAACCAGCGACCATCCATGTATGCAGGGAGAGGCTGGTGGTGAATGCAGACACATGGACACCATTAGGCCCCTGCCACACTCAGGTGTTACATAGTGTCTGAGCAGCCTATTGGTGACGCCTCCTATTAGACCGGGCGGGCTGTTCAGCACTGATATATGCAACACAGTGACAGACGCCCCTAGAGGAAAACAACCTCAACTGCAAAAGATAAAAAGATGCAGGTTGACACTAAGATAAAGATGTAAGGTGTCAGTTGGTATTATGGCGCCAGAATATCGTAAGCTCGTGACCCACCGTCAAGGGCCCTTACACTCACGAGTACCTAGCCACATGTATAACACATGTATAATTTAGCTTTAGACAAAAATAACCGAATAGGTACTAAATATCAAAATAGAAAAACTCACCAAAATTGGTCGCTTTTTTTACCCCTTGCATCTAGCAGGTGGCTGCAGATTCCCCAGGAGGTAGTACATGCGTCTAGACACCGGTACACAGACCCCTGCAACCTATAACATGACGGTGGGTCACGAGCTTACGATATTCTGGCGCCATAATACCAACTGACACCTTACATCTTTATCTTAGTGTCAACCTGCATCTTTTTATCTTTTGCAGTTGAGGTTGTTTTCCTCTAGGGGGCGTCTGTCACTGTGTTGCATATATCAGTGCTGAACAGCCCGCCCGGTCTAATAGGAGGCGTCACCAATAGGCTGCTCAGACACTATGTAACACCTGAGTGTGGCAGGGGCCTAATGGTGTCCATGTGTCTGCATTCACCACCAGCCTCTCCCTGCATACATGGATGGTCGCTGGTTGCTACAAACCGCCCCCATGTTATAGGTTGCAGGGGTCTGTGTACCGGTGTCTAGACGCATGTACTACCTCCTGGGGGAATCTGCAGCCACCTGCTAGATGCAAGGGGTAAAAAAAGCGACCAATTTTGGTGAGTTTTTCTATTTTGATATTTAGTACCTATTCGGTTATTTTTGTCTAAAACACATATAAATATAGCAAAACGTGCATTGATTTTCTTGATATCAAGATTGAGGTGGGTAGGCGGGGGTTGGTGCAGACGGATGTCTTCAGGAAAGAGACATCTGTAAACGCTTTACTGCACGCCTCGTCTGCCCACACTCAGTCTACTATTAAAGCAATCCCGGTTGGACAATTTCTGAGGATGAGGCGAATCTGCTCCACCGAGGCAAACTTTGAAAGGCAATCAACGGATTTAAGTGAAAGATTTAGGCAGAGAGGGTATAGCCACAGAGCCATCAAGAAAGGCTACTTAAGGGCCAAGTATACTAAACGTGATGCTCTCCTCCTCTCTTCTGAAAAGAATAAGAGGCTGGATGGAGCGTTTGGAGAGACCAGGTATATCTCGACCTACAATCATGAATGGGAGACCATGAGGCGAATACTAAAAAGACACTGGCCGGTGTTGCAATCTGAGCCCGCTCTGAGTGATGCCCTTTCGGAGAATCCTCTAATGACATCCAGGCGATCCTCTAACTTAAAGGATATACTGGTGCATAGTCACTACATAGCCAAAACACCGAGGATTTTCGGAGTGGGCCCCCTCGGAGTGGGTTCTTCCCGTGCGGCGACTGTGCTACATGCCCCAATCTCTGTCGCAGCTCAGAATTCACCTCCAGTGATGGCCTGAGAACATATAAAATCAATCAGCATATCTCCTGCAGCAGCACACATGTCATATATTATTTGACCTGTGGCTGTGGCAGGATTTATGTGGGACTCACGACCAGGGAACTGAGGGTTAGAATTAGGGAGCATGTAAGGGAGATTGGTGCAGCCAAAAAGATTGAAGAAAAAGATGTTCCCTCCCTGAAGACTTTACCTCGCCATTTTTATTACCATCATGACTGTAACCCTAGTTCACTGAAAGCAAAGGGGATAGATCAAATTCATGGAGGTATTCGGGGGGTAATCTTCAGAGACTATTAGCCCAACGGGAATTAAAGTGGATTATTACACTGGATACGGTAGTCCCTAAAGGCCTTAATGAAACAACCAGTTTCGCCCCCTTTTTGTAGGGTTCTATGTATATATAATATATACTCGCAAATCTATATAGTCTGTATTTTGGACCATCACCATGACTCCTTGTTCATTTGAAATGGGAGTTTTTTATTGTTCCCTTTTCCCTCTTTTTTCCCTTTGTACATGTTTATATGTGTCTTGTAATGTGGTTATTGTGATTTTAAAGTCTTTGTTATTCTTCTTTGCCGGCAGTTGTATCCCTCAACCTGTGTCGCATACTACAACATCATCATTTCATCTTGGAGAATGGACCACCACAGCATCCTGAGCATGCTTCTTTTGTTTATGCTCGCTACATTGTTTAAGTGTGGGGCCCTTCTCCTTGTTATAGTTCAGTGCTGGTGGATCGTGTGCGCATGCCTTCTCTTCCGGGTCGGACCTCCATTGCTGTGGCGCGACTCAGCGCGGCTTGTTTACTCGTTGCCGGGATACCCTTTCCGGCGCGAGTGAATGGGCTGCGTGTCGCGCCGGAAGTGATGCGAGTCGCCGACCGCGGCGAGTACGCATGCGCCGCAATATGCGATTCCACTGGCTGGGTAAAAGCATGTGACCATGCTGACTAGGGATATAAGCTGCGAGTTTACAACCGGCGGTACTCCTCTTGATGAAGCAATCGTGATAACAAGCAAGGAAACCAAGCGAAACGTACGTCAGGAGTCTGGTACTAAGGGGGTTCCCTCCTCCCTGCACTACACGCACTATTGGTATGGATCTGGACCTCTAACAGTTATGGACCGATCAGCTCACTAGTTGAGCAGCAACCATACATGGGGGTGGTATTTCACAGTACAGCCTGTCTACAACTTTGTGATGATTTATTGGCATTTCTGTGATTCCCTAAACAAGGGTTTATTTCACCTATGGTTTGCATTGATTGTCAATCCTATTGTATGATATTTCCACTGTACCTTAGTGCTAGTGCATTTGTAATAGTGGCATCTTTTGTCTTTTGTAATTTAGTATATACTATGTCTCTAGTAATTTAATAAATCAAGTTTTTATATGCAAAATATTGTAGCAACATGCTCTAATTTTTCTCCTATTTATTGTATGTACTATATATAGAGCTGCTGAGCTCCACTGGGATTTCCCAGTATCTCTACTTACCAAACTATATGGAACTATATCAACTCATTGCGAGTTTGTAGGTACCAAACATGTATACTTTTACTGGTATGTAAGTGGTGAAAAAAAATGTACAGTCATGGCCAAAAGTTTTGAGAATGATACAAATATTAATTTTAACAAAGTCTACTGCTTCAGTTTTTCTACTGGCAATTTGCATATACTCCAGAATGTCATAAAGAGTGATCAGCTTAACAGTAATTACTTGCTAAGTCAATATTTGCCTAGAAAATGAACTTTAACCCCCAAAACACATTTCAACATCATTGCAGTCCTGCCTTAAAAGGAGCAGCTAACATCGTTTTGGTGATTGTTCGCCAGCCCTGTCCTTATGAACACCCACACCTGTGTTAATGGAACAATCAGTCATGATTAAGTAAGAATGACACCACTGGACACTTTATTGGTATCATTGTTTCTCTTCAGTTAACCATGGTTATCTCTAAAGAAAGACGTGCAGCCATCATTGCACTGCACAACAATGGCCTAACAGGGAAGAGTATCGCAGCTAGAAAGATTGACCTCAGTCAACAATCTATCGCATCATCAAGAACTTCAAGGAGAGAGCTTCCATTGTTGTCAAAAAGGCTCCAGGGCGCCCAAGAAAGACCAGCAAGTGCCAGGACCGTATCTTAAAACTGTTTCAGCTGCGGGATTGGACTACCAGCAGTGCTGAGCTTGCTTAGAAATGGCAGCAGGTTGGTGTGAGTGCTTCTGCACGCACTGTGAGGCGGAGACTTTTTGAGCAAGGCCTGGTTTCAAGGAGGGCAGCAAAGAAGCCACTTCTCTCCAGAAAAAACATCAGGGACCGACTGATATTCTGAAAAAGGTACAGGGAGTGGACTGCTGAGGACTGGGGTAAAGTCATTTTCTCTGATTAATCCCCTTTTCGATTGTTTGGGACATCTGGAAAACAGCTTATTCGGAGAAGAAGAGGTGAGCGCTACCACCAGTCTTGTCTCATGCCAACTGTAAAGCATCCTGAAACCATTCATGTGTGGGATTGCTTCTCAGCCAAGGGAATCGGCTCACTCACAGTCTTGCCTAAAAACACAGCCATGAATAAAGAATGGTACCAGAATGTCCTCCAAGAGCAACTTCTCCCAACCGTCCAAGAGCAGTTTGGCGCCCAACAATGCCTTTTCCAGCATGATGGAGCACCTTGCCATAAAGCAAAGGTGATAACTAAATGGCTCAGGAACAAAACATAGAGATTTTGGGTCCATGGCCTGGAAACTCCCAGATCTTAATCCCATTGAGAACTTGTGGTCAATCATCAAGAGACGGGTGGACAAACAAAAACCAACAAATTCTGGCAAAATGCAAGCATTGATTATGCAAGAATGGACTGCTATCAGTCAGGATTTGGTCCAGAAGTTGATTGAGAGCATGCCAGGGAGAATTGCAGAGGTCCTGAAGAAGAAGGGTCAACACTGCAAATATTGACTTGCTGCATTAACTCATTCTAACTGTCAATATAACCTTTTGGTCCTCATAATATGATTGCAATTATATTTCTGTATGTGATATAAACATCAGACAAGCACAAATAAAAACCAGAGGGCAGCAGATCATGTGAAAATATCATTTTGTGTCATTCTCAAAACCTTTGACCATGACTGTAGAAGTTTGAAAAATAAAATAATAGCTCTTTTTGCGCCATGTTCTGCGCCCCGCAGCGTCCTCATTTTTTGGGATTTGGGGATGTATGATGGCCTATTTTTGCGTCTTGAGCTGATGTTTCTAATTATACCATTTTTGGGTGGATGCGCTGTTTTGATCACCTGTTATTGCATTTTATAGCAATGTTGCAGCGACAAAAAACGTAATTTTGGCATTTGGACCTTTTTTTCTGTTACGCAGTTTATGGCTCTCATTAATTGATTTTATATCTTGACAGATCGGGTGTTTCGAACGGGACGGTACCAGATACATGTTTTTTTAAATTTTTTTAATACATTTATTTTGTATGGGGGAAAAGGAGTGTGATTTGAAGTTTTAGGTTTTTTTTTTTCATGTTTTTAAAAACTTTAATTTTTAATTGATTATTTTACACAGCCCCATAGGGCGCCTCACTGCTGCAACATACGATCGCTTGTGACAGGTCCCGATGAGCTGCAGCACGACGGGACCTGTCACAAATGCGCACTGCGAGTTGTTGGCAGCGCTTGTCAACTACTCATAGGAAGTGATCAGTGATAGCTTCCGGGGTCTCAGCAGGACTCGGAGCTATCACATGACGGCCAGAGATCTTGCAATATTATCACGAAATATCCGGTGCAGGCGGGGAACAGCGCGACAGCAGGATCCAAGGGGTTAACAGCACCGATGAGATCAGCTGAGATGTCGGGTGTTTGATGCGAGCACCGCACTGGAGCTCACATCAAACACTGGGACCAGACCTTTAACGTTGTATTACATCAAGGGTCGGGAAGGGGTTAAAGTGTAACCATTGTTTTCATTATTACTTCATAAATCAATAGCACACATGTAAATAAGCAACTTTGTAATATATCTTATCAGACAAATTATCTTTTTTATTTGTCAGATTTGATCAGTCATTATCAAAATTCTCAATTCTGAGGTAAAATCTGTATTCAGTGAAGACTTTCCCATTACTGAGATAGGAGATGGCAGCTGTTACTGATGAGATTCTATGATAGGAGGAGCTAGAGACAGAGGGAGGAGCTAGAGACATAGCTCCACCCCCTCCTTTCTCTTCTATTTACATAGCATCTCATGATTAACAGCTGCCATCTCCTATCTCAGTAATGGGAAAGTCTTCACTGAATACAGATTTTACCTCAGAATTGAGAATTTTGATAATGACTGATCAATTCTGACAAATAAAAAAGCTAATTTGCCTCATAATATATATTACATTGTCTAATATTGATTTCTGAAATAAAAATTAAACCAATGGTTTTACTTTAAATATACTTAGAAACAACAATATTTTCAAGGAGCTTATCATTTGTGTTTACAAGATCATTGATCGCCCGACAGAGCGGAGTTGAAAATTATGATGTTGCGTTTTGGAAGGGGGTTTCTTTTGCAATTTTTCTCCATTTTCCCATAATAATTTTTTATCTGGTGGTGACTGCTTTGCTTTGTAGAATAAATGCACTTAGGGTGCTTTCACATCAGCGTTTTTCGTAATTCGCGGCAGATGCGGTGAAAAAACCGCATCTGCCGCGTTTGCCGCATAACGGTTCCACTTGCGGCACGGTTGCGGTTTTTTCCATAGGAAGTATAGGGGACTTGCGGCAGATGCGGCAAGTGCGGTTTTGCACTTGCGGCAGGTGCGGCAGCGAAAAAAACCGCGGTCAGCCGCGGTTTTTTTCGCTGCCGCACCTGCCGCAAGTGCAAAACCGCACTTGCCGCATCTGCCGCAAGTCCCCCTATACTTCCTATGGAAAAAACCGCAACCGTGCCGCAAGTGGAACCGTTATGCAGCAAACGCGGCAGATGCGGTTTTTTCACCGCATCTGCCGCGAATTACGAAAAACGCAGATGTGAAAGGGCCCTTAGTGTAAAGAATTAAGTATGAAGTTTACTCAAGCAGGCATATCAATTTATTATAACGCTCAATTACTGACGACAAAATCTTAAGCCTAAACAATCCTCGATTTGTAAATTTGAGCATTGTGTGTGGAAGGTGGACATGTCGATCATCAAAGCAATAATCATAAAACTGGAACCTAACAGAAAATATATAGGGACTTGTGACCAGAATATGCATTTGCTTTATATTGTTCAATTACATGTCTTTATCATTTTAGTAAGGATTTATTTTTTAATTTTCCACATCACTATCTTAAAGGGGTTGTCCATTCTAAATCTGCAGTCACTCTGGGTAACTATAGACTTGTGAATCCCCATATCACATGCACTGTACGCTGTAAGGATTCGCTAGATTTAGAATCAGGAATGACTATCACGTGGCAAAGAGTATACGAAATACATCCCCCCTGGTAGTATCAGAATTGATGGGAGCAACCTTGTGCAATACACTAGCATAATGCAAGACTTTGCCAATGTAGTCGGATTCTGGTCAAAAGTATCCATATTGTATACTTGC